>CM071949.1:26692500-26715000 GCA_036784905.1 Acrossocheilus fasciatus | reverse complement strand
AGCTAAAGTACTTCCATAAAGACCCATTTGCTCTTTTACAGCACTTGTAAAGATTGGAAAGTGGTATTATTACTAAATTTGAAGCACTTTGGGTCTTTGTTGGCAAGGGGGCTTCACTTACTTGCAGTCTCTCTACAGACACAATAAGAGCAGCGCATGCCGACATCGACCACCCGTGGCAAGAGCTGATAATTCTTAGACCGGTAAACAGTGGCGTGTCCCAGTGGAGAGAGATTAAAGAGCGAGAAACCGTGTGAGAAGTAGACAGAGAGAGAGACACACTTACACTGAGTACCACTTGGAAAAATGAAGAAAACTCCATACTGCAGTCGGCTCGATAGGAAAGGAGTGGGACTCATGATACGATCTAAGTCATTCTGTCTACCAATATACCATTGATCTGCTTCACTTCTGTTTTTCCCCTACTGATCTTGAGACATGGGATAAAACTTTACCAGCAATTAGTTTTAAAAGTAGCATCATTTGCATTGATTTTTCTCATCACAAATGTAACATTGTAACTTCTTTATTTCCTAAAATCACATTGCATTATCATTTTCTACCCTTAAAAGATCCATATGTTCTTAATAGTTCATCTAGTTTAAAATTAAAAGTGTATCCAATTAATTACACGTTATGCTGGTTAATTTAACTCTGAATGGACAAAAACAACTTTAATTTGGTTTTATTTAAATAGATTTTAAAGGGATAGTTCACCCAAAAATGAAAATTCTGTCATCATTTACTCGCCCTCAATTAGTTCCAAACCTGTATTAATGTCTTTGTTCTGCTGAACACAAAGAAAGATATTCTGAAGAATGTGTTTTACAGTTTCATTTTTGTGTGTGTGTGTGTGTGTTCTCCTGATCGGGAAGTGACAGAAACGGCGACATTCCAGATAAAGTTTAAAAGGAGTAAAGCCTCTGTTAATGCTATTGAGTAGGCTAATATGGCCAAAGAAGATATTTTGTTTTATAAATAAATGTTCATAGTGCGGCCGCGATCAGCTCCGGTGGAGCCATAAAGCCGCAGATGTGTGCAGTGATGTGCAGATTAGCTCTAAGGTCACTGAATCTGCTGTTAAAAATGAACCATTCATTCATCATATCATCATGCAAAACATACATGACATATAGCGAATTTTTCATTGTTTCTCGAAACTAGCATTTCCATACCAGCGATGACTTGCAGCATATGTCCCCACGCATCATATACGTCGTCACGCGTTGATGTCATCAAATTGCGAGCAGTTCGTGAGATCGGCCAAATGTATGAGTAGGCCTACCGATCGAGTCATAAAATGTGATTATCGGCCGATACCGATCTCCGGCCGACCGATCGGAGCATCCCTATTTATAACTCTCTGAATTAATAAAACAGCTTTAAAAGTCAAAATATTGTTTTATTTGATATTATGTTTCATATCAGTCCATTTTGTAATCCGGTAATCTTTCTGCAGAATTTAAAATTATTGTACAAATGCTTTAAAGATACATCTTTGGCTTCTGCATCAAGTCTCATTGTTTTTTAAGCATCTTACACCATGAGCGTCACCTTTTTAAGAAGCTGAGGCAAGTTAAAAGTAGAACAGATTTGAAAAATACATACATGTGTATGCTTCCTTCAACTGCTCTATGTCTAGCTGATTTTGATTTTGTCTAGCTTGCTCTCATTAATTAAATTGACAACCCTAATCAAAATAAATATGAACTTCAATAAAAACTTAATAAAGTATCCTTCAGAAACTGATTTCTAACCCCCTTTTCCCCATCCTTTCTTCAATGCCCTACTGGTTTCAGGGTTCAGATTTGGACCTGGGAGCAGCACACCTCGGATAAGAGCGGTCTCCATGGTAACCTCCAGCCCGAAGCTATCTGTGAGTATTGCATTAAGGCCGTCAGTTCAGGAGTTTAGGGAGCTGGTAATTCTTTCGACAGCAGCAGGGACTGAACTACTGTGTGAGGTTAGACCCATAATCCCTCAAAAGGAATACCGGTGCTCTTCGACAGTGAGGGACAGCGATGAGGGAAGTAAACCGTGCCGACCATGCTTGAGCTGCACTTTGGAAATGCGGTGGCTGGAGGAGTACAAAAACTTCACCAGTCACTTTAAAGTTCACCCAAGGTGCTACAGAGTCACAAGATGTGATTGCCACAGGGAAGAATAAAGGTGCCAGTTCGTAAACACATTTAAAATTAGCATAAACCAGTTTTCTGGTCTTAGCTGGTCTGTTGGCCAGTTTAGAGGGGTTTTAGAAACTGGCAAAAATCACTGTACATTTGTTAATGCAGGGTTTAAATATGGTGAACAATCAACCCCCCCCCCCCCCCCAAAAAAAAAAACAATTGGAAAGTGAAAAGATGTATTGCATGTTGACTTAAATCAATGAAAATGATTAAAAACAAACCAATATTCTTCACGTCGTATACACTACCAGTCAAAAGTTTTTGAACGATACGATTTTTATTGTTTTAAAGAAGTCTCTTCTGCTCACCAAGCCTGCATTTGTACCAAAGTACAACTAAAACAGTAAAACAAATACACACACACATACATAAATACATACATACACATACACTGTGCCTCGTGAAAGTATTCATACTCCTTCATTTTTTATCACATTTTATGTTGCTGCCTTATGTTAAACTGCTTTAAAAATTTTACTTTTTTCCACATCTCTACATTCCATACACCATAATTGTAAAGCAAAAAGCAGGTTTTTAACATCCTTGCAAATACCCTTATCTGGGACAGTTGAAATTCAGCTCAGGATCATTCATATAGCTTGTAGATGTTACTACACTTCGAGTGAAGTTAACCTGTGGCAAATTCAATTGAATGGGTATGATTTGGAGTCTGGGAAACAAGATTCTCTGGTCTGATTAACCTCAATTCCAAGCTTCATGTTTGAAGGAAACCAGCTCTGCTCATCAATTGCAGAGTACCATCCCACAAGTAAAGTGTGCTGGTAGCAGCCTCATGCTGTGGTGGTGTTTTTCAGTGGCAGGGACTAAAAACAGGGACCCTACTCTGAGGGACACATCAGAGTAGAAGAAAAGCTCAATGCACCAAAATATTGAGATAGCCTTAATGAAAACCTAGTTCAGAGCACTCAGACTGAGCAGAAGGTTCACCTTCCAACAGGACAATGACCCTAAGCACACAGCAAGAGTGGCTTATAGACAACTCCATGAATGCCCTTGAGTGGCCCGGCCACAGCCTGAGACTGAACCCAATCAAATTTTCTGGAGAAACCTGAAAATGTGTATCTGCCCCCTTCCAACCTGACAGAGCTTGAGAAGTGAAGAGGTGAGGAGAAGAATGGCAGATAATTGCCAAATGATGATGATCAAAGCTTGTTGCATCATACCCAATAAGATTTGAGGCTGTAAAGGTACTTCAGCCAAAAAATTAGTTAAGGGTATGAATAATAATGCAATGTACTTATTTCAGTTTTTTTTATTTTTCATAAATTTACGAAGTTGTGACAATTCCGTATTTGCTTTGCCAATATGGTGTATGGAATGTAGAATGATGTGGGTGAAAAAAAAGGAATTTAAAGCAGTTTAACATGAGGCAGCAACATAACAAAACATGAAAAAAATGAAGGGCACTCCATATATATATATATATATATATATATATATATATATATATATATATATACTGTATATACACTGACTCCAAGCTGTTGAATGGTATAGTGTATAATGTTATGAAAGCTTTTTATTTCAGATAAATGCTGATCTTTGGATCTGTCCATTCATATTGACAATAATAATAATAATAATGAATGTTTCTTGAACAGCAAGTTAGCATATTAGAATCATTTCTGAAGGATCATGTGACACTGAAGACGAGTAATGATGCTGAAAATTTAACTTTGATCACAGGAACAAATTACATTTTAAAATCAAATCAAATAGAAAGCAGTTATTTTAAATAGTAAAAATATTTTATAATATTACTGCTTTTGCTGTATTTTGGATGAAATGGTGAGCAGAAGAGAATTCTTAAAAAAAACAAAAAAAAAAACATCACAAATCTTACTGTTCAAAAACTTTTGACTGGTAGTGTAGATGCCCAAAACAAACACAGAACAAGAAAAAACAGAGCAAGAGCAATAAACAACTAGTGTTATGGTGACATTGATTATTGAAAGAAATGCCATTACAGCTCATTGATTTAACTTCTCAGCACCCATTAATCATGCATAAGGGATTTTACTTCCGTCTGCATCTAAACAATCATCAATCGTCTCGGTTAAGCTTGCAGTCGACATTTAATTATAACATAAATGTTGGTCAACATCACTTTTTATTTTGATGCTTGTTGCTGCACAATGGTGCCCCATAGTTGTGTCCAATGTTTCTACATTGTTCATGTACATGTTATAATGGGATTCTTTCATTTACATTTACATTTATTCATTTAGCAGACACTTTTATTCTTTCATGTTGTGGACCATGAAATAGCAATTGATTTACCGTTGGGATACAAGTTTTAACAAAAAACTATATAAATTATAAAATGATAAACCTCACAAATGAACCTTTAAACCATTTTTTTTAAGAAAAGGGATGAGTCAGAAGTATAAATTATTACATTATTTAAAACGGATTTATGTGGGTGAATTTTTGCATTGGTCTGAACAAAAACTGCAGACTGGATTATTGAAAATGCACATTCATTCTCTGCCAGTAGGAGGTGCTTTTGGAACGTCAGAAATATAGCGGTTTCCCCGGTAACGGCTGTTAACAAAGCAGAGCTCAGCTCATAAATGATACTTTATCAGGTAAAATGAAAATTCCATCGAAACTTTTCTGAAGACAATCGGTTCCCTTCAGAGGTTCATTCATATAAAAACTTGGGTCCCACTTTATATTAGGTGGCCTTAACTACTATGTACTTACATTTGAATTAATCATTTGGTACAATGCACTTATTGTGTACATACATGTTTTTACATTGTACTTATATTTTTTTAAATACCTATATGTAATTACATCTGTAATTAATTTCTGTAATTACATTTATAATTACACTGTTGACCCATACTTTACACCCTAACCCACCCTTAAACCTACCCATACCACCAAACCTGTCCCTAACCTTACCCGTATCCCACCTCAATTGCAGCAAAAGTGTTTTGCAATACAGTATGAACACAATAAGTACATTGTACTTATTTTTTGATGTAAGTACATAGTAGTTAAGGCCACCTAATATAAAGTGTGACCAAAACTTGAATTAGTGAGAATGAGAAAAGTGTGAAAAAATATAGCCTATATTGATGAGGAAAGTCCACTGATGAGTTAGCAGCATAAGCCTACATTCAATTTTAGTCATTTTAACTTAGGGCTGTCAATCAATTAAAATAATTAATCGTGATTAATCGCATGATTGTCATGAGTTAACTCGCGGATAATGGCAACTTAATCGCACATTTTTATCTGTTTATGGAATATATGTTTATTATTAGTGAAACCACAGTTAACATAGAGCATGAAGAATAGACATGTTTCGTAGGTCATAGATGATTTTCAAAGAACTTGATCATGTTTATAAAAAATTATGAAAAAAAAAGAACATAGAAATACCAGGTTCCCATTATTTCTCTTTCTTTGCACTGAGCAATTTACTGACACAAACCTGTTTACGTTTTCGCACGACAGGACAGCACACTTCTTCTGAACATGCAAAATGTACATTTATCATTTATTATTATATTTGTTTGCCTCTCTGTGCCACATTCTGTATTCTGATGCAGCTAAATTCTTAATAAAACTGTTTTCACTGATGTATTTTACTGTTTCTGTTGTCAGACAATGGCATAAATATGAAATAGTGACTGAAACGTGACCCATTAAGACTACATAACCAGCTCTCCCTTCCAAGATGTTAATCTGCACAAAAATCCTGATTTATAATCGTGCCGTTGTCTGATAAAATCAAATAGGCTACACATAAGATAAAGACAATAGCTGTGCTGTGATTTAACTGAAAGCATAGCTCCTTTCAACCGCTCGCTGAACAGAGCGCAGAGAGAGAGAAGTGTGTGCGCTGGGAAAGAGACCTCGCGCTCATGCAGCAGTCAGCTTCAGATGCATAATATTTTAATTTGCTACAAGCAGGATACACAAGAAGCACGTTTAGCTCGGACATGCAGACGGTTGTCGTGGTAATAAACACCGTAAACAGCAACCGTTCACGTGTCCGCGCTTAATGCACATCTCCTATATGAAAAGCATTTTAGGGGGCCCTTGGCTTTTGGCGGCCCAAGGCAGTCGCCTACCTTTACCTAATAGGTAAGTCCGCCCCTGCATATTTATAGAAACCCTGGAAATGTCAGGATATTCAAGGTTTACAGGGCTTTTTGAAATATTTGTAGTGAACATACATTTTTCTAGCTATAATAACAAGTCTAAAATATTTCATCAGCTAGTTGCTCTTTGTGAGTGCAGTGTCTATAAAATGATATTTAAAAATCCTTGTCTGATAATCACAAACAACTGGAAAAGTCATTGGAATTCATTAGTCAAAATGTGTGGGAATCATAATGGGCTCCTGTTAATGTGTGCAGTTTAATATTCTCTTCCATTACGGCAAAAGGCACGAAGTAGCATGCAGAAGATGTTCACTGTGCATGCCATTTTCATGCAAGCTATAATAAGGAATTCACATATCCATGCTATTTAGGAAACTCAAGTTTTCCTTGACTGTAAAACATGCAAATATGTAAATGAAGGAATGAATGTGTTTTTTGCATCCTCCATCCATACCTTCATTGTCTTTCATTGTAAAGTTAGGGTTGGCAGGAACTCCTCCGGGAAAAGAGAAGGAAAATCCCTTTCCATTGGCAAAGTCATCTTTATCCACAGCCGTGATTGTCTGAATGACCTGCCATCAACAGAACAAGATAGACATGAGAAACACTTTGTTTTCAGAGTGAACTCTCTTAGATTTGGTTTAGCTTTTGGGTCTCTCTGGTGAAGGTTGACTGCTAAAGTTTTTCTTCTGTAGTTAAGAAGATTGTACAATATAAATGGATTTCACCAGTTTCCCATGTGGTAGACCCAAATCCTACATAAATGTCTAATTCAGCAGCATTCAGAAGGTCAGAACATAGTTTTGCTTGATTCTTTCTGTTCCCCCTCCTCTCCTCCAGAGAAATCTCAGCTGGCATCTCAGCAGCTGTAGGATGCTGTGTGTTCTGTGCGTCAAAACCAGCTGGTTCGTTGGTCTGAGTTGTCTTGGAAACCCAGCAAGCGTTTGATTTCTTGAGTGTTGTCCATTATGAGTTGCACATCCCTGTACTCTACTCCCTGCAAAGAGCAATATCTTCCAACTGAAGAGGTTCAGACTGAAGGAGATCTTAATTGGATTGCCTTTCACTTGTGTGAACCAGAAATTATAAAATGTTGACAAATTTACAATGCCATATGTTAAAATCAATGCTTGTAAATTACTGGAAATGTTTCGTGAATAATTTTGTTGTTATATCAATATCGGTTTCATTTTACAATTTATTATTGATTTATTTATTTATAGGATAATTAATAGAAAAACACTCAGTCTGCCATTAGTCTGAAAACAGATAATCCTGCACTAAACCTCACACTACTGGTTGAGGATAATAAACTATATAACATAACAATGTAACACAATACAATATAATTAGGCGTGACCCCAAATAGTCAAAGATTCAATGGTGTTACGAAAGGAGGATCGTGCCATTTTGGCTATATAGGGGTGCTCAATGTCTGATTTCACATATAACTACCGGTTTTCTCCCAATAATTGAATATACAGTATATTATGACAATGCTGTAAATAATAATGTGGAAAGAAAGAAGTTTTTAATAAATATTTTTTACGTGCGTGAATAAATTCAACCACCCCTGTGACAGATTTAAGTTTCACTTTCCGTGATCTGTGACTGACAGAGAAGCAGCAGGGATTTAAATCTTTAACAAGACTTAAATTGACACAGGCAGAGTGAAAAGGACTGGATTTTTTTGATCAGGTAGGGTACAAAGTTTCAAAAATGTTTAGCCGGTTCTAATTAGATTTTTGGATGCTGTAAACGTAGGTGCTGAAAAACTCGAGATATTATCTATTCACTATCATACTGGCGAATCAGATCTGACAAACGTATATTTGTGTACACTCTGGAGAGAATCAAAATTATTATTTCTGTCCAGTGCAGGCTCGCGAATCCTCTCAATATAACAAAACTTCATGAGATCGCACGATGAAGTAAAACGAGGGACAGCTTCAAAGTCCGAAAAATTAGCAAGATAATTGTTAATTTCCTCCGTGAAAATCTCTATACAGTTCAGTGTAAACATGCACATGGGCTTCATCGAATACTTCTTGCATCTGTTTATTTCATCTTATGTGTGGATTATTTGGATTTATTTAGTGCAAATCTTCAGTTTCATCAGCTCTGATAAGTAATAAACAACATGATATGCGGCCGGCCAATGTTTGCTATCTATTAATCAAAACATAAAACATTATTTACCCTGTTTGTATCTGTGAGGCGTCCGTTACACATTTTCCCTGTGTGTTAACATCAGTAGTTATGACTGACGAATGTCTGACTACTTGACTCTTGGTAATTGGTATTTTGCCCCCCGCCCCCAAACATACGATTCGACTGTAAGTGGACTATCGGCAAGATTCGGCAATTCTGATTCGACTATATAAATCCTTAGTCGAGGACACCCTTAAATATAATATAATACATATAATATAATATAATATAATATAATATAATATAATATAATATAATATAATATAATATAATGCTTAAAGCTGAGTTTCAGTCTTCGGTGTCACATGATCCTTCAGAAACTATTCTAATATTATGATTTGCTGCTTAACATTTCTTAATATTATCATAATATTACATAATGTTGAAATTATTATAAATTATTTTAATGTTGCTTTTTATTTATTATTTACTTATTTTTTATGTATTTTTTTTATTTTTATTTTTATTTTTAGTTTTGGAGAAAGTAAATTTAAAAAGAAGAAATTAATACTTGTATTCAGCAAGACTGAATTAAATTGATCAAAAGTGACAGTAAAGACATTTTAAAGCCATTATTAATTATTGAGCACTAACTGCAACAAAACAACATTAAAATGATTTCTGAAGGATCAATTGAAACTTAAGACACACACACACACACACACACACACACACACACACACACACACACACACACACATATGTATATATATATATATATATATATATATATATATATATATATATATATATATATATATATACATACATACATATATACATACATACATACATACATACATATCCATAGACACCAGCTGAACATTGAACCAGCTGAATCTTCCACCAGCGCACTCGGCAACAACAAATGATGTGATTCTGGGGGCGGGACCATCTGTTTTTCCAACCAATAGCAGGCAGGGAAGGAGTTTGCAACACTTGTTTGAAAATGGTCTTTATTTTTTAAGTCAGTTTGATGATTCTAGTGGTGCAGAAAGTACACATTCCACTTAAAATACATGAAAAGTGCACAGAAGCACTTTAATGTGCTACTCCCGTAATGTAGTGTGGATAATTTCTGGAATTGGATGTACTGTTTTATGTTGCGAACACAGGGGATATTAAAATAGGCTTGACCTCATCTGTCCTTCATTTTCTCTCGCTCTCATCCCTCTCTTTCTTTGGGCTGCTGGTGAAAAACAGCATTTCAAAATTAAATGGAAAAGTGTGGGTAGGAAAATAGGAGTGTGCTTTAGTGAGTCAGAGCTGTCACGCTTTGTTGATCAGATTTTTATTCTCATTGAGAGATGATTAGCATTCATATAACCCCCTTCCATTTTTCTATTTCAGCCCCTCTAAATATTCACGCTTTTTTCTCCACACCATTCATGGCAGGGAACTGTGGCGGTTTGTAAGGGAATTTTCTGTACAGTATGTAAATCCATATTGATCAAACCCGTATTATAATCTTTCAGATGACCAATTTAACATTTGTTAATATAGTAACTGCTTGTATTTTTAATCACAAAAATACATATTTATGCATTACATGCATTTTAAGTATGCTTATTACTAAGTAAAAAGCAGTTTGTTTCATTACTTTAGTTGTTAGGTTCATTTTAAGGAGACTCGTCTCCCTCGCCTTCACTGACAGGGAATGAAAGCAAGACAGAGAAACAGTTCGACTGTCTTGGGACTTGCCTGTCCTGCTCTGGTGCTTTCACAGATGATGATCTCGTCTTCTGTGTTGATCATTGGAGGATTGTCGTTCACATCCAGGACCTGCACTGTAACAGGCACGTGGCTCTGAAGACTGGGATTGTCTGAAAACAAGAGAAAACATGGGAGCACGTGGAAAAACATCAGATAGCTTATCTGAAAAAGAATATACACACATATATATATATATATATATCTGAGCTACAAGGAAAGTTCTTCAGAAACATCAAGCAGCTTTTGTGAACAGAAAATAATGGTAATGGAGATTCATCTGTCCATTAAAACCCAAATAAACCCATCATCTCATCGATCCATCCCTTTATTCATACATTAAACCCATCTGTGGTGCATTTAAAGTGCTTAAGCAACAAAAATCACTTGACAATACCACATGAGAAGCATGACTTCTCATAGTTCTTAAGATATTAGATGGTTCAAACTTTTTTCACATTGTTTCATTGATTCTGAATGAAAATCCGCAGAAAACTAAATCAAACTAACCATATGGTTCCATGTGGACTGGGATATTATGGAACTGGAATGTAGTTTTGCTGAATATCAAATTACATAAAAAACAGATAAACAAATAACATGGAAATAACCAATTAATTTCTGATCAGCAAACAGAGGTTATGCAAATTTCTATCAAGTCTGTCTCAAAAGAACACACATCTGAACTGTAATTTCTTGGAGAAAAGTACATTTGCATGCACTCCTTGATCCCTGGGTGGGATCCGGCTAATTTTGTTTACAAATTGGCTAAATCATCTAATAGCAATTCTCAGTGAGTCGCACCCATACTGATTAAATTAATTTGAATCAAAACACTATAAATGCAAAAATGCAGAAATTAACAAGACATTATAATGCTCATAAATAATAAAAAACAGGTCCACAACAAGGATATAAAAATATTCAGTGCAATTACACATTGAGTAATTAACAAGATAGACTACATTCAGTTAGCATCTTTTGAACTTACTTTGCATCTTTTAGACTCACATATCAGTTTTTTTATTAACTATGATATTACAAAAAAAGACAGACATCCAAACAGGCAGACAGACAGACAGACAGACAAATAAACAGGGGTAGATGTTTTTTTTGTATAGATCTTCCATGAGCTCAAAGCTCGTTTCTCAAAAGTATCTGCTTCTGAAGAAACCACAACAATGTGCGATTTCAAAAGTGAGATCTCAGGAAAACTTAAAAAAAAAAAAAAGTATTATAAAAGAAAAAAGAAAAGTGCTCAGCAGTGACCACTCACTCCTCCATAAAGCACTGTGAACAATGTAATCAAGTCAATTTATTTGCACTGTCAGACTAGGAGTGACAACTGAATTCTACAGCTCAATTGAAAATTCAGGAAGTGACAACTGTGTTTACAAAAATTCTACACAGTGTATCCTGAAATGAACAACTAGCTGTTAATGCATATCATAGTTGTGTCTCTCTTCTGTATGCGCGACATGCAAGGTATGACTCATTAGTGTTGCCAAATTTAAAAAAAAATGCACATAAGAACAAGCCAATAAACAACATTCAAAATGCTTTATCTTGGAAATAAGCAACATACCAAAATACCACAATCTGCCATTGCCTACTTTATTAACTCCATAACTTAATGTTAGCTTTATTTTAACTCCATTATGAGTTTTATGAGCTTATAATAAGAGGACATAGCAACACTTCAAGAGTTCACTCTGCGAAACTTCAAAACATAAACAAAACACGATGGCTCTGTTGATGGTGGTTTAGTTAATTGTTTTTTTTTTTTTTTAACACTTTTCTTTAAGAAATTTTGAACCAAAACAAGTTGTCTCTCACTGTTGTGCTCTACTGTGATGTGAGCTGAGCATAGGCTGTCTAAGATCTGGCAAAAAAGCCAGATCTATCAGTTATATAATACTGAACTTCCATGCACCACAACAAGACATAGCTAATAAAATAACATGATATATGTCAATGGCAGAGTTACTGTTAAATGCAATAAATGAGCATATAATTGCTGAGACGCCTTATAAGCATCCGGGCCAAGTGAGTTCCTCTCCCTCGTCATCTTCACTAACGAGCACTCTAACATGAATTCACACCCACAGCGGGACGGCAAACGAACATTTCTTAGACTGAAGCCTTTAACGGCAAAGCCATCGCCATGGCAACAAACACACCATTAGCTAAAAAAAACAAAAAACTACTCCCTTCAATGTATCTTTGATTGCATACAACAAAGTTAAACACAAACACATGAAAACAACATCAGAAATGTGATATAGTGTTCTGTCATTTTGCTTATTTACCTTTAGGGATGTTTGTTTTTTGTTTACACAAAGGAATATTGTATTGCATGTTCATAGCTCAGATTTGATTGTGATTCTCAGAAATGTTCAATATCATATTCAAAAGACAAATGAGACAAAAAGTAAGAGTATAGTGCTGTATATCTTAGATAATGTGATTATAAAATATACCTTGAAAGGACAGCAAACTAAAGCATCTGCTGAATGCATGCATGAATTGGATGAGAAATGTCGATGAACACCGATCTGAGCACAGTCTGAGACAGTTAAGATCTCTTCTGAGGCTCTCGAGGAGGTTAATGTATATCTCTGAGCAGCAGACTTATGCAAAGTCTCCTTTTGAACTCATTGCTTACTAGGGAAAACAAGTGAGGTTAAAGAGATGTGTGATTTTTCATTCACATGCTGGATAAATGTGGAATATGATTACCATATAGAAGACAGAATGTGTGTCATTGGTGCTGGGTGTAAGGGTAATTACTAAAATCTGCAGAAGAGTCACATGACTCTATTTACATTACCGCCTGTGATTTTTACCATCTGGGAGATTATATACTCCCAATCTTTCCCTGTTTTTGTACTTTTGCATGAGTGGGTTTGTTAAAATTTCAATTCTGTTGTCATATCCTCACCTTCATTTTATTCCAAAACTGTATTACCTGCTTCTGCGTAATACAAAAGGCGACTCTGCAGACTGTACTGATTGCTATTTTCCATTCAATTAGAAAGCATCGAAAAAGGCATAAAAGCAGCATATCAGAATAAAGTTGTGAGCTATATTGTGCATCTTCTGAAATCATATGATGAGCTTTGTATGAGGAATACACAGTAAAGTAATAAAATCCCCCACAGTGACCAATTTAGTCCCCTAAAAGCTCATCTTTAATAATTAAAATTACATATTTAAAAAAAAAATAATAATAAATAATTTCATTTAATTTCACCCATTCCAGCAGGGAAATACATACAAAGACCAAGACAGGTTAAAACACAAAAAGTATTCTTCTAGTCACTAATTTAATTGCTTAAAATCGCTGTTGCTTAAAATAATCAAATTACATATTTAAACATTTTTCTAGTGATATTTTATGTCAGAGGGAAAATACATACAATGACCAATGCAGTCATATATGTTGTTATTATGTTAATTACATTAATGTTAATTATGGATACAATATTATTACCAAGTATATATGCCATCAGTTCTGGAAACATTTCTCTAATTTTAGAGGTTTTGTAAAATGGCTTCAATACAACTCTACACCCTGACACATTAATATGCAAATTAGTCCCCACCTCCACCCTGCTGCCATAGTGTAGTGTAGTAAAAGCTACACAATGGCAAGTGCCAATATTAGATTAATTCAGCCAATTATGTTTGAACAGAAACTGATTGATGATGAAGAGCAAATTAAACCGGGTCGTCTACTAGTCCACCTATAAGAATAGTCATGTATTTATGTATTGCACTACAATGTTAGACATGCATTGGTAATTGATATCATTAACCTTTGGCTTGACTGCACTATCAAAAAGCTAATAATGAGTTGCTAATGTTACACAAACCATGTTCCCACAAGTTGACAAGATTGATTACATGCTTGTGGTGTAGGAAACAGGTATCAAACTGTTTTTTTGAAACTGTCATGTTAAGGAGCAAATGTTGACTGATGAATTTACACATGAATTTTCTTTAAGCGTATTAAGAACACCAGCTAGACATGTTAACAACATGAAAAATTAATTTTGACCACAGGAGAGGCTTTAAATCTTCACATCTAGCATGTTTAAAAGAGTGCCAATGTCCAGTCAGTGAATGAATCATTCATCTAAGTCAGATCTTTCAATTAACCTGGTTCGAAAAACTAGATCTGAAAGATTCAATCATAAATCAGACTGATCTGGTTCAATGATCTGGATACAGCAATTAACAGTTCACTGGAGGGGAAGATTATGAGTGAACAACATCTAAAACTACATTCAGACTGTATAGCTGCAGAATGTAGCACACAAGCCATATAGATGACTTTAATGATATTTTACAGTACTTCTTTTACAGTACCCCCCCAGCAGTCTGCATTTTTCTCTTTCCACAGAAGAAAGAAAGTCATATGGGTTTGGAACACCATGAGGGGTTAGCAAATAAACACAATTTTACTTTCTGAGCTAACTATTCCTTATGTGCTTAGAGGTGCGATCTTTGACTATAAACAGAACTGCAGTTCGTTTCTCGTGAGTGCACGAGGTGTTTATTGCCGAGATTGTCTTGGCAAACTAATTTGCGAGTTATTAAAGCTCAACCAGCATGGTTTCTGGTACCCACCTTCCTCTGTTGCCATGACAGTGATGTTGTGCCAGGGCGTATCCTCGCGGTCTAGGAGCTGAGTAGTTCTAATGACTCCGCTGATGGATTCGATATCGAAATACACCTCTTTGTCTTCTCTCCGCTCGATGAAATACCTAAATATAGAAGAGAGAGCATGAATACTGCATGAGCCTTTCCGTTTTTCACCCCTCTACATCATGGCTGTGGCATTAAGAGCAAAGACAGCTGGGATGGGCATGATTATCCAAAAGCTTATATTGCTATACATGACAGTGTCATGAAACCCGGTCATCTTCATGTGTGGCGAGACTTACGGCAGAACTTTTCGATTTTACAAGCTCAGCCTAAAGGGACATATTTTTAAATTTTATATCAACTCTTTTTAGTTATATTGACCAAAAGCTTATACCATAGTATGAGTAATTGTATATAAACAAATATAGTTAATAATACTTCATTTTAATTTATTTTTTAACAGAATTGGTCCAAAGTCAGAGTTGAAAACATCTCGAAAAAAGTAAATTGTATAATATCCAAGCTACATATTTCTAGTAACTGTGCAGTTAATTCTCATATTGCATTTTCAGAAACCTTTGGAATATTTATCCTCTCCCCAAATTTGTCACATTGAGTTTTTGGCCTGTCGGATGTGCGCACTTTGATTGCAATCTTTATGGGAAAACAATAACAATTACATTTTTAACAATATTTCAAGTGTAATTTATGAGGTTTGTTGTTTTTTTTAATTCATTTTTTTCTTTGCAAAAGGCAAAAAAGTTGATCATACTGATTTCACAGTTAAAGGTGCCATAGAATGCATTGATACAATATTTTAAATTGTTCTCTGATATCTACATAGAAGGTATGTGGCTTAGGTAAGGGCAAACATTCTCCAGAAACGGTTTTACATGTCCATTTACAACCCTTGGATTTGTCCCTAGAATTAAATGTTATGTTGTTATTACATTATTTGGAAGGGTCATGAATAATAATGTTGAGCTCTGCTCTGATTGGCTGTTTCACAGTGCAGCTCAATGTTGAGCTCTGCTCTGATTGGCTATTTCACAGTGCGGCTCATTTCAGGAAGCTCACACAGCAGGAAGGAAACACAGCAAAAAATATATATTTCAATCCTTTATATCATCCTTTATATCGTTTGGTAATTATACTGTACAAAAAATGTGGGCATCAGGGAGCCTCTATTAATATGCGGGGCATTTAAACTGCTTTCGAATGCACAATGCATCGCTTTTTAGTTTCACTTTGGAGATTCGAGATCGCACATACTCTGTTACTTGCCACACATTTTCAGATGCTTGTCAGTGGTGATCAGGATCTGTAAATCATTCGCCATCATCCTCAGTCATCTCTCATTACTCTGTTTATGTGGTAAGTTAAATCTTATGTACTGTAATGTAACAGGCTACCACTAGCAAGAAGCTAACCATGCTCCTTTAGTGGCTCGCGTTATTTTATTAGAATGTCTTATTTGCTTTCCATGCCTTTCTGAATACAGACACCAACCCATCCCTGCACTTCACATCCCCTGCACAGCCTGGAACATAAGATTTATTTCCATAATTCCATAAATATTAGTGATCCTGACTGTAACATCACAGTCTGTGTTATGTTCTGATTCGTCTATTTTTCTGTGGTCTTTTGCATTCACAAGATTTAAGCCCCATTCACACCAAGAACGATAACTATTAATATAACCATACAGATAACGATATTAGCGTCCACACCAGCGAACGATATCGTCTGTTTATTCTGAGCGCACACGTGTCTGCCACTTTAAATTCTCAAGCTCGTTATAGCAGGATGGATTCTGATTGGCTATCAATGTTTGTTTCATCGGCTGGAAAAAATCATTCTGAAAGTGATTCCAACGATATCGTTTATAGTTGTGGTGTGGAAACAATCATGTTTGAGGCTCACGGTATGTCATTTCCATGTACAGAACTGTTATTATTCAACTATGCCAAGGTAAATACAGTTTTCCATTCTATGGCACCTTTAAGGATTCATTAGTTTGAATATACATTGAACCAAAACTATCATTGCATCATTGCATCTTACAATGATGACATGTTTCGGTCGTGACTGTTTCGGTAGTGACAATTTTATGGAATAACCCCCATCCTCCCCCCCCCCCAAAAAAAACAAAAACAAAACAAAGATGTCACTATCGAAACTCCACCAAATGTTTCAGTAGTGACAATTTTAGATACTTCTGAACCTTAGCTAGCACAGCTCTGAACAGTGGTACACATATAAAAACTAAATTTTATGGAATAATTCCCAAAAAATTGTGCTTAATTGCAGAAAAAAGGTGTTCGGTAGTGACGATCCTTAAAGTTACACACAGATTTTTCAGACTTTTGAACACATTTACCTCAAAATGATGAGACCTATCTACTCACATCTTGTAGCTATGAGGGGACACAGGAATATTTCCTGATCATAAATTTAGGGGTGTAGTTAAAGTCAGTCTTAGCCAAAGTCAGTCTTAGTCAGTCTTAAAACACACGGTTTCGTAGTGACATGGAAATGCGGGACACGTTTTTTTTTTTTACATAAAGTTTCATAATTTACAAAGAAAATTTAAAGGGGTCACATGATGTGATTTCAAGTTTTCCTTTCTCTTTGGAGTGTTACAAGGTGTTTGTGCATACATAAGATCCCTGAAGTTACAAAGACTAAAGTCTCAAAACCAGAGATACTCTTTATAAAAGTTAAGACTCGATCACGCCCCCATGTCTACGTCTACGTCATGTATACACAATGAAAGAAGGTGGGATTTTTATTCTTGTTGTAGTATTGTTGCTGCTGCCGGCACCATGTAGTATAGATGCTGTGTTTCATTGTGAAAGCGAAACTACTTTGTTTGGCCTTCCAAAAGAGGACACAACTAGAAATCAGTGGTTAAGTTGTATTTACAACACTGTTCCAGAACAGTTCAACCCAAATATTAGAGCGTGTGCAGCGTATTTTACGGAGGACTATTTCCTGAACCTGGCAGTAGCCTGCCAGCTATGCTCAAAGACTGTTTCTATAAAGTGGGGCAATTCCAACTTTGCAAGGACAGTCTGGCGCTTCTGACTCACAGCCTGTAAGTATGTTTTCATATTTAAAGAATTTGCCACTGACTATTCAAATGCGAGTTTTGAGCAGTGTATTATTTATTATACAATTAACAAAAGAAAAAAAGGCCTTTAACACTAGCTTGCTCTATTCTTTTTCTATTCTATCTGTTTTCTTTATTATTTTTTTCTTTATTAAAAAAAAAACATTGCTACGTGTACTGCGTTAAGTGAACTGAGACTTGTTATAGCACTTACATATTATTGCTCTTTTGTTGATTTTGATTGCTTTCATTGTCCTCATTTGTAAGTCGCTTTGGATAAAAGTGTCTTCTAAATAACTAAATATAAATGTAAATTTATAATAATATTCCAAGTGAAATGACAGTGAATCACAACTTTAGATAACAGACCTGACACGATTCTAGAAAGAAAGAAAGAAAGAATGAAATAAAGAAAGAAAGAAAGAAAGAAAGAAAGAAACACCACAGGAGAAAAGTTTAAGGAGGAAAACTGCAGTAGAGAAGCATTAGTTGGACATAATTAACAAATCCTCAAGTGACATGCTGGTAGAGACGCTGAAAAGAAGCACTGTCAGATTCTCTTTCCAAGTATGAATGTGAAATTAAACCACATTTGCATTTCCTAAAAGAAATACCAGAGTGTGCAATGCAGCCAAAATTAGTGTTAACATTTTATGTAACCATAAGATTTGAATTTTGGTTCTTGATAGTTAGTTGTGGTTCTGCTATAATAATAATAATAATAATAATAATAATAATAATATATTAAATATTTTAATACGCCATCCATCTACTTGCTGAAAAAGGCATATGTGTGTGTAAGTACTCTACAAATGATTTCTGTTTTAAGTAGCTTTCATCGTGTTAACCAGGGGGAAATACAGGAAACTCAAAAATCTTCTCAGCAAAACACAAAAGCTCATCCTGAAATCCTGTTAATGCAACAACAGGGTGTCAATTGTGAAGAATATGCCTTTAAAAACAATTTCCCTGCAATGTCTCAGGAGACAAATGCTTTACATGAAATATGATAATGATCAGATGCATCATTATAACAGTTAGGAACGAAAATAAGAATATAACAGTGACCTTGCTTATTTTTCCGTAACACTAATGCTGATTCCCAAACTTATATGCCATTTATATTTTTATGCTAATGGAGATGCTGCAGTATAAATTCTTCTATGGAAATGAAATGCTGTTTTTTTTTTTTTTTTTTTTTTTTTTTTAAATGGGAAGTGCATATTAAAATCGGGGGAACAGAAATGAAATAAATGGACTGAAAAAAAAAAAAAAGTTTAAATGTGTTATCCTTCAATGCAGACAAAAAAAAAAGAGGCCAGGGATTATTTATGAGACTTTTCTCTCGTTTTCTCCTATGTACTTTATTTATTTATTTATAGCAGTGATGAATTCTGATGTAAAAAAAAACATTCATGTGAAACCGAGGATCTCACTCATTCACATCAACCAATGAGATTTGCAGAATTTGAACAACAGCGAGAGTTACGACCTCTCCGTCACGCATGGACTGTGAAGGTTCATTCAAAGATGGCTTAAAAACACACGTCCTCAAACCACCAGTACAGAGAGATGCTAATAAACCATACAAGTCATATCTCATTACCACAAGAAAATGTGCACTGTCCTTGACTGCATAAGACATGAGAGAGAAATAACAATGAATACTGTACACTTTATGCCTGTTACTGCCAGTGAAAGGAACATACTGACATTTTATTTTTCATTCCTTTTGTTTGCTCGCATGTCATCCAAATGTTATTTTTTCCATGTTCTGCAGACTACGATGTGCACAACATTGCCTTTCATAGTAAGAATCCTTATTTTCTTGTGTTTACTAAACTTTCATTTATACATAATATGATTCTTTTGGACTTTTCACACTTAACATACATCATCTTGGTGTTATATTTCACACTTCATATATTATTTCCAGTCAGTAATTAATTCTAGGCAGTTAGATTTACATATTTCTCACTGTTCGTTTCTAAACCCAGGGTTAATGCATATTGCATATTTGCATAATTATATACATTTAAAACATTGATCTACATTTGAATAATCAACTTTCCAGAGCCATTTCCAGAGTGCTTTTTAAATAGATTTTTCCATCTAATTATATCTTCTCAATTTTCAATATAAAAAATATATATAAAATATGGATAAATAGAAAAAGATTTTTACTTTTTTCTAATTTTTATTTTGCATATAGGCCTAAATAAAAAAGTAACATCAGTTATGCTGTGTTTTCCAGGTGTGATGAAACAGAAATTGTAGTTATTCTGAATCCATCTTTGGCAGGCAGCATGATATCAGCACTAAAGCAATGATGTTTTTATGAGCTGGCCTGCTCACACCTCTCTTTCATTAGAGTGTGTGGAGGTAATTGAGCCTTTGGCAGCAGTGTTTCACTACCATGCTAACATGGGGTGCCTTAACTACTCTAATTAACAATATCCTCCATAGAGAGAGCGAGAGAGAGAGAGAGTTGAAGCAGTAAAAGATTCTTGTATGTCATATCAACTCAATGTCATCCTATTAAATTCGACCTTTACAGAGAGATGTGAGAAATGGGAGGGCACGGGGGAGAGGGAGACAAATAATGTCAGATTATTTTGCTATAGCATTGCATTTATGCATACACACAACAATTTAATAAAATCCTATACAAACAGTAGTGATTTGCTAGTGCAAATTCAAGCAAATTGTGTTTTGTGGGTTTATTGCAGGTGACTTATGAATTGCACAAATAGCCACACATGCTAACAGGTTAGACATACTTGTTTTTGTAATATTAAAATTAGTAAGCATATTAACCTTAATAATAAAATTAATAATAATATCTCATCATATATGAATATAATAATTGAACAAAGTTATTTAAAGGGGTGGTTTACTGCGATTTCACTTTTTTCATTTTAAATAGTGTGTAATGTTGCTGTTGGTGCATGAACAGTATCTGCAAAGTTGCGGCGCTGAAAGTTCAACGTAAGCGGAGATATCGTCTTTTAATAATCAGGAAGTTTAATGCCTACAAAAACGACTCATATGGGACTACAATGAGATACTTCCCGGGTTGCATACGAAATAAACCCATCAACCCCTCCCTCCAGAACATGCAAAAAAGGGGGCAAGGCCATGTTCTGCGGCTTTGTCGAAGAGGAAGAGTTATAGAATTGTAGCCATGCCGTCGAAACGGTGTTATTTTCACCCAGCTGTCAGGTCTTCTGTGTTCGGGCTTCCTGCAGATGCTGTAGTTCGTCAACAATGCTTAAAATTTATGTTTGATTATGTTCCTGACAATTACAATCCTAAATCCTTTAGCTCTCTGTGCTGCGCATTTTACGGAAGACAGCTTCCAGAATCTACACGAGTTCAATGCCGGATTCACACAGAATCTATTACTAAAACATGGAGCAGTTCCAACTTTAAAACCAGAGGCAGCAGTTGTTGGGCCACAACCTGTAAGTAAGATTTCATAATTTTAAATGTATTTGCATGTATAATTTCAGACGTAATGTTTTAGTTTTATCAAGGACGTAAAGAAATGCCAACGCTGACTTTAGTAGCCAGTTAGTTAAAAGCTATTTTGTGTGTCTTTGACAAACGCATACAAACATTTTGGACCCGAATTTGTAATTATGTACTAATTTTGTAAATGTATTTTCCATGTATACTTTATGACGTAATTTTTCGATTTGATCAAGAACGTAAACACAGGCCAACGCTGTTTGGTTAGTAGCCAGTTAGTTCACTGCTATTTTGTGTGTATAAGACAAACGTGTACGAACTTTAAAAAATGATATGTAATCACAACAGCAAACTTCCATTCAGAAACGTTTGTAAGAGCCGTGCTTGCAGAAGTTCTGCTTGACTCTCTTCATTACCGCTTTCTGGGTCTGATTCTGGCTCAAACTGAAGGCAATATTGACACCATTATTTACATTTGACCGCAGCACGTGCAGCTGTCGCCCGTAAAGGTAATGGCCGTGAAGTTTCCGGACAGTGTGCAGTACGCAGTTCAGCCAATAACAACACACCGGCCCAACTAACCAATCTGAGCCCATCGCCTGTTTCTGAGGGAGTGGTTTCATAGAATCAGGAAGTCAACCGGTCGTTCAAATGACAGAGGAGAAAGCGGCTTACAATAAAGGTGAAATATATGAAAAATAAGGCGTTTTTTAACAAACGAAACACGAAGACATGCTATATTGCACCCCATAAACACAATCAAGCAAAGAAAAAAAGCAGTAAACCACCCCTTTAACATTAGCATTTTGCTTAACATAAAACATTTTACAAAATAGTATACATATTAAGAATAGCAATTTAAATATTTAAAGCTAAATATGCAGATAAGTAGAGAGTTAATAATGTAAAATAAAATAAATGATCAACTTCAATCATATATACCTAGCAATGGGTCCCGATAATAATTGGTCTAATAATAGTAAACAACAATAATAATAATAATAATAATAATAATAAT